>OZ059903.1:19121830-19144330 GCA_964057215.1 Oscheius myriophilus
ATTATTTTAAAAACAACAAGCACCATAAAGGGGCTACCACACAGCAAAAGAGCATGGAATGGCTTGACTCCGTTTGAGTGTTGGCGCATCTTAAGTGCTGGCGCCGCTGCGCGCCGCGGGGGGACTTTGGGACCTCCGCGGGGGTCGAATGCGGGGTGTCCGCCGCCGAGATCGACGGGGGTCCCCGCATTTCCCCTGAAACACCCCCGAAGCATCCCCGCGGTGGTCCCCGCATTGGTTTCAATTTTTCAGCCCTACCCCACCCACTGGCTCCAGTGCCTTGTAAGCCGATTTAAAAGGAACAAAAGAGAAACAATGTTTATTACAAGTGGAATATTACACAAATCGTAAATCAAAAACAATTAACCACATCACTAATGAAGAAAAAATAACAATAGGATCACAATCAGTCAAGCTTGCACACAAACCTCGAATTATTGCCATGGGATGACTCCAACTTCTTTCCTGGCCGTTCGACCCGACATTGTCCAATGTTTTTCTTCCACACACTAAACTTATAACATAAGTAAGCATAAACCGATAACAAAACACAATTATATAGTTAAAATAGCTAAAAAGCTGTAAAACTGACCTGTATTTTATCTGAAAGTAAATTAGTAATAAGCAAATACAAAAGACATAAAACAAAAAAAGAATAGCGAAAATAAACATTTGAAAAACACAAGTCCAGGAGATGCAAAAGATCCACGACCACAAGCCTAATGCGTGACAGGACCACATATTCCTCGTGGCAGGACCATATAATCGGGAGCCCCGTAGGACCTCCTCGGGGGTCCCCGTAAAATTTCCCCCCCCCCCCCGCGGGTTTGCCCGCAGTTTATTGATGGCTGGCGGGAAATCTGTCGGGTTTCCCCGCGGGCGTCCCCGATGCTTGTAGAACCCCGCGGTGGTCCCCGACGCAAACGCTGAGTCAGCAGTTGCATCGACGATCGGATGTGCTTCGTTGTTTTTGGTGTTTCTGCGTAATTCTCTTCAGATTTTCTTCACAAAATTAATTTTTCGTCTCACCCCGTATTGCATACTGTATCCAAATTCATTTTTCGATCGTTTTTAGAGGAGAAACGCAGCGAGCGAAACGTTGATTTTCGAAAACTATCGTTCTCAGGGTTTGTTTTGGCGAAAATATTACGTTGTTTTCTCATTTTAACATGTTTTCTTGATATTTTGTCGCTAAAATTGGTTACATTCCTTATTATAATCGTAATTTGATATAAATCTGGCGCTTTTCGATGTTTGACGGTAGTGACGCAAAGAAACGTCGCTTTTCTGTAAATGTCATGCATGGATTGGTTTTTGCGGGATTAACATGTTCTTTTTATACTTTTTGCACGATACCTTGCTATTTTATCGCTAAAATTGGTCTGATAGCTTAAAACATTCGTAATTTTGTATAAATTTAGCTTTTTTATATTTGATGGTTTTTAAGCCTTGTAATCTATAGTTCTCACGGGCCGGGCCAGGCCGACTTGAAAAAAATCTTCGGCCTGGCCCGCTTCGGCCCGTCCACTCAGACCACCCAGTCATACTGTCACCCACACGACCAAGGTTCGATCCCGGTCGGGAGAATTTATTTTTGCTAACTTGAAATTAGTTTAAAGGAACCGTCAGGGACTGACTACGGCTTGTTTTGCAGACGAGCTATTGTCTACTGTGGGCGCGGGGTGGGTATCCCCTGGCGGAACCGATATGCTACGGGTGCGAGCGGCGGGTTTCTGCCGACGCTGGTCGCCGCCGCCAGACGGTCATTTTCGAAATTTTAAAAAGTCAAATTGAGAGACCATCTTCCTAGCACTTTTATTTTTATATTATCAATTTATATGAACATATTTTTATTTCGTTTTTTAGAAGCGATATTTTAAAACAAATTTGCAACAGAAACACTAAATGTCCTATTTATTCTACTGTTCCGCTGCTCTCTTCGGACTTCATCCGAAGGCTCACTCATGACCGATCTTCGACGCCTGATGGAGGGATTTTACACATCTCATTCTACCAAAGCTACCCAGAAGAGAATTTTGGAGCAGTTTGCCCCTCGATAGAAGAAAAATACGACGTAGGGATAATCCTGTATTCAGTTTGTCTGCAGTTGCATTGGATTACTTGGCGTGGAAACTGAAGAAGGAAGGATGAACAGTGATTTCGGCTCTTGTGGAAGTTGTCAGGAGCTTCCCAACACTGCGGTGGCTCGAGGGATGTTTTACCGTGCCGAAGCGAACAATTCTTCAAACAAATGGTCTAGAAACATCCGGGATATTTTTGAAGGAAACCCGGATCTGGCCTGTGTCACCCAATGGGACGAATTCATCACCACCTGCACGAACAAAACAGGAAGAAATTCATGTTTACTAAGTTTATTCGCTCAATAGAAACAAAACAAACATGTATACGCGATATATCCATAGGAGAAAAACGAGAAGGGGATTCTTAATACAAACAATCGAATTTTAAAGCTGGTCCATAGTTTGTAGTTTGAGATTTGTTATCGAAAGTGAGAGGAAAATGAATCGAACTGGAACAATTGCCGAATTTTCTAAAATTTAGAGAGAGAGAAAAATTAAATTCAAACTACACACTATTGCAACCGATTGGAGAACGAGGTAGGCAACTTACCTGAATACCTTGGGAGAGGGGGTGCAAAACGAAAAAAGGAAGACGAATTCTTCTATTCGCCTCCACACAGGTTACTCCACGGCCATCCAGACTACTCAGCGACTGAAACGAAAGAAATTACTCAGAAGACAGAACTCAGCAACAGGTTTTTTGTTAAAGGCAGTTAAATGATCTTGGAGAAAAGAGAAATCTTGGAGAATTTCATTACGCTGCTTCCGAATTTACGATTCACATGCATGGAAACAACCTCGGCCAGTCAGCCTTCTGAAGCTGTCCAACTGCGTGCGTATAGCACAATTCACCACATTTCCCTCAGAAGAAGGACATTACCCCGATTTTTAAGGTGTGGAAGGGGAAGTTTTTACATTGTCAATCGCTGATGTTCATTGTTAATGAATAAATATCTTTTCGTCAAATCTTTTACATCAAACTAAATGAATTGTGCAAAAGGATCGGGAAACTGGTACAGAAGGCGCCCTTCTGCGGCTATTTTGACTCAATCAGCGGGAAACACCTCCCAATTTCGCTTGTATATGCGTATAGTAATGAAATATTATTTTAAAAATAAATATTCGCATAATTTACTCACCAACAAATCAAATAAGTGAAAAAAAAACCAACCTGTAAACCCTATAAGGGTGCGATAGGGGGCAGGGCGCGTCCAACTGCCGTAGACGGACGTAGCCCGGAGCGTAGAGCTGGAACAATTAATAATTACTAACAAAAAGTCGAAAAACAACAAAAATAACAACTGAAGGGGCAATATATCACAAAAAAGGTTAAACAAGGATTTTTACGTTCAAAATGCATTTTATAGCTTTAAACGACATCAAAGTGCAACAAAATAATCATAAAAATGTATTTCCAATTCATTTTCATATTTTTAAAAGTAAAAACAAACAAAAACACTAAAGAAAATCGCAAATAAAACAAAAATAAACAGCCGAAATGGAGGCGGCGGCCGTCGAGGAAAAGACGCAGAGGAATTCAGGCGCGTAAACAGCATACATGCAGGCGTCGCCAATCGCCATCCGCAGCATGTCGCCTGGAATGCCTCATTTTGGCCTCTTCAGATACCGATTAATCAAGAACTACGTATTTTCAGCCCAAACATCTATATGTTTTTTTCAAATAACTTTTTAAGGTCTACAATTTTATGAAAAGTCAAAAATAGTCCCTGACGGTCCCTTTAAAGGACTGTGTGCGCTATGTCAATTAAAACTATCCGTCACAAAATCTCAGGAACCAGGAGGTTTCATAAAATGGTTTCAATTAATATTTTGTAGCTCTGCATTGGTAGATTATAGAGCAATTCTTTGGTAGCAAACATATTCCTCTGAAGGGTTGAAATTTTCGAAAAGCTCTATCTCAGCGAAGAATTTTTCGTCGGTATCCAAAGAATTGCTCTATAGGTTTTCAATAGAGCTCTTTGAGGTTATTATAATCGGACCAAATAAAAATGTATAGTTAAACAGATTTTGAAACCAAATCCTTATGTCCGGTCCTTGCTGGTTATCCTTGACGATATCCTACAACGAAAAGTTCATATTAGCTGCGTGCACCTTGCACTTAGCTGAGTGCATCAACGCGCGGAGCTTTCACGGGGCCACCCGCGGTTTGGTCCGGTTATCAGAAACAAAAACGGCTACTATCCGCGGTATTATCCGGATTTGTATGGAGAAAATTAATTAAAAAACGTGACGGGACCGGGACAAATAGTCCTTTAGCTGGCTATGTCCGGTGTCGGCGAGCTGTGGAGTGTGACTGAATATCGCGCCCTATCGCCAATTTCGTGACCCGCGGGAATTTCTGGCATTCAAACCGCCAGTCGCATCGTTTTTTTTATGTCACTGTTGTTTTTCTCTTTAGTCTCCTTATTTTTTAATTCGACGTAGTTAAAATAATAATTATTTTATTTAGGATGGAAGCGGACGAAGACATGCCGCCACCTCCGCGGCAACGCCGCGCGTCGGCCGTCTCCGCCGCCTTGGCCATTGCCTTGCAGGAGGAGAAAATTGTGGATCCGCCGGTTGAGAAGAAAAAGAAGCCGCAACGCCCCATTGAAGTGGGTTTTGGGGCTTTAATTTTGGCTAAATTCCACATCTTTAGATTGACGTGGGGCCGGTCAACGTGGAATTGAAGAGTCTCCTTCGCAGGCCGTCCGTGAACCAGAAACTGGCGAAGAAGGTAAGTATTTTTTGTTTTAATTTTACTAGTTTTCATTTTATTTACTTATTTTTGAGTTAAGGTGAAGCAGAAGTACTCGACGAGGGTCAAATTCCACGGGAAGTGCAGTATAGCGGTGATATCTCCCTTGCCAGGATGGGTTCGTTTTTCTTTATTTATTTTTTGGTTTCGAATCATTTTTGATGCTGCTACACTGTACAACGTGACAATATTTCGATGTCGTACCATGGTTGATTCATGCAATGTTGGATACTCAGGCCGCCTATGCAGCACGGCGTGCCAGGTTTCCACGCTGATGACCGCGACGCGCCCCAGAGTGTGCGGCGCGTTCATTTTTTACTGTTCAACCTAGTTTACACACAGTTTTCTTCATTTTTACATGTAATTCTTATTTATATTGAGTCTATAGAACAATTTAGATTGTTTAAAAAACAAAAACAGTGAAAAATAAGTGTTGATTGATTAAAAAAACACTGTAAAGCCTGCGCCTGCTGTCGAGGGGGCGGGGCTTGGCACTTAGCCAACCGACGGGGCTAACCGGCGGCCGTTCATAGGGCTCACGGCTCGCCGTCCAATGGATTCCCCGGGCATGTTAAAGGCCTGCCTCCTGTTAAACGTCGGGCAGGAATTGAAACTTTCCGACTCTTGCAATTTGGACTTTCTGGATGGTTTTTTGATTTTACGGCTTTAAATGGTAGATAATACAATGAAATTTCGGAGGCAATTTTGGTGGAGCTGGAAATTCACCCGAACAAAAGATATAAAGCATAAACTTCAGAACTCAGCGGGTATTTTTTCGTTGGATCTGAAAAAATTGCTTCCAAAACTTTGATTTATTTGCTATTTTTTAAGCATTTTAGAACTTTTAATAATCCAGAAACAACAGTGAACTAGAAGCGGATAGATTTTTCAATTAAAAATTCAAGGAACAATATTGGTCCCACAACGATTCGAGAAGAAAAGATCGGCGGGAACCTCGAATTTTTAAAATATTGCAATCTGCCGCACATTCTAGGCCTGGGTATGCAATCTTGTTCACATTGTTTTGTAAACAGCGGACTCATTGAAACTGCCCACCTCCGCGAGCCGTGGGCTGGCCACGTCGTGACAGCCGAAGCGGTCGCTACAGGACCCTGACAAACACTTCTTAGCCCCTTAGCATTCAAAGTCTGCGAGCTGGATGGAATCATGTTGTGTCTTCGGAGTGCAGCCCGCATACCTCGGGAGACCCTGACAGTTGGCGGACCCACTCTTAACTTTTGAGGCCACAAATGAGGTACCCCTCTTAACTTTTAGCTTTCCGAGCTGAATTTTACGAAAATAGTGCCTAACCCGCCCTTAACGTCTGCTTTTTTGGGGCCTCTACCCCCCGTAAACTGGGGTAAGCTGACTATACTCTCCCGAGGTTTGGCAGCGCTTCAGTGCGTCTGATGTTTAACGAGTCTCGTATGGAAAGTCTGCACCACGGCGGGACCAGGCCTATGAACGGGCGCCGGAATCAGGCGTCGGTTGGCAGCATGCGCATCGAACGGTGCGAATTTGGAATGGCTCGCCAAAAGCATAAATGACACTAGCTCAACAAGTCTACTTGGGTCGATTTTTGCTGCATAAACGGCCTGAGTTTCCTTTTTTCCACGGATTACCTTATTTCTTTAGTAACACCATTGACAAGTTGTTCCCATGAACTATTCCGAGTTGAATCTGTTTTTTTTTTAACCCAATTTTATCAATTTTTGCTATTTCAGTCGTCTACCAAGCTGAGGTTGGACTACAGTGACGAGGAGGAGGAGGAGGAGCCGAAAGTGAAGAAGGTTGGGATTCCGGAGTCAAATTATATCTTTTTTGTAGGAACTCTTCCCCAAGACCACGCTGACGAACAACCTTATGATCACGCCCCTCTCGATGAAGAAGTTGGAGAAGATGGAGGTAAATGGGCCTCTGGTTTTTAAGTAAGTTTTTGCTTTTCTAATTTAGTTTTCACGTGAATGCAAGTTTAAAATCCTTGATTTATTCTTTATTTTCAGTGCTACTATGGTATTCGGAGACGAGGCGCAGCCCCGCGAGGAGCCGAAGAAAAAACGGGATAGTCAGAAGAAGCGGCGCCAGAGTCAGCTGGTGAGGATTTTTCATTTTTTTCTAAATTTGTTTACGGAATCTTATTTTTATCTCTTGATTTGCACGGAACTGTATTGCCTTTGCCTACACACGCCACAATTTGAGGGATTTATTCATCAGCTTTGACCCTTTTGGGGATTTTAGGTATTTGAGGTGGCTCTAACCAGAATTTCGTTCGCTTCCTGTGAATTTAGCCGCGATTTTATCCTATATCAGGACCTGACGGACTTTCGGGGTCTAGCATATTTCTCACGGGCCGGGCCGGGCCGACTTGAAAAAATCCTCGGCCCGTCCACTCGGACCACCGAGTCAAACTGTCACCCACACGACCAAGGTTCGATCCCAGTCGGAACACTTTATTTTTGCTAACTTAACATTAGTTTAAATGTGTAATCGAAGTATAATGAAAGTGTTTTCGGGGTTTAAAAAAATTGACGTAAGCTAAAATAACCATTTAAAGAATTTTCAATTTGACAAATTTACAAACCGGGCCGACATTTTTTCTCGGCCCGGCCCGGCCTGCTTTGTCCCGCGGGCCGGCCCGTCATTTGAGAACTATGGGGCCTAGTTGTTGCCGTACTAGTCTCAGATTTGTCTTCTCGGTGTTGCAAATGCCGTGATTTTTACCGATTGCTCTGGAATTAAACCGGATTTCGTCAGTCTGCTTTGGCTAAATCAAGGAGTGGTTTTGCTTGGAAATTCGTCTCCTATTGTGGATCTAGCTGGGATTCTATCTGTCGCCCTGTTCAGGATTTGAACCGTTTCGGTTTGTTGTGGATCTTGCCGTTATTTGACCTCCCTACTGTCGTCCTAGCCGTTAAGGATTTTTGCTTCTTGATGTGGTTGAACCACAGTGGTTCTATCAGGGAACAGCTGGAAGTGACATGCTTGCGGTAGCCTACGTAATCCGGGGTTTAGTTGAAAATGGCAATAAAAAATTTAAGGATGCCTTACGTTGCCTCCAAGGTAGCATTTGGGGGACTTACGTATGCATTCCCCAAAAGCTCCTACTCATGACAGGGAATTCGTCTGTCTGAAGTAGCTCTGTTTGAATATTCTTACAGCTCGCTGGGCTCTGGTCTCGCTTTCATCCATCTGTTGTGGCCTTATCACTTCCGCGAGTTGCGGCGGTGGGAGGTGTCGCAATTTGACTTTTACCTTATTTGTTGTAAAGGGAGGGGGCGCGCCGCAAATTCTGAAACGTTTTTCTAATAGAGGGGACCGTCGCACAATTATCCCATGCGGTAGGTTGACCAAGTATGATGGGAAACCGCGTGGTCTTTTTGCAAAAAACAAGGTTCAAACAACTAAAAGTGTGTGGGTAGAGCTGAGCCCGATGTTAGGCCAGCCTTGATCTTCGTCGTCCACTCTGGCCCCTGGCTGGAATTTCTGTATTCGCAATGAGACTTCTGCCCTAAATGTGTATACGCGATCATGATTTTACAAACCTTTCGATTGTTTCTTATATTATTGTATGTTTTCCAGATGGCTCCCGTGCATCTGAGCGACGACTCCCTGGAACCCGTAGAACATCAGCAAGAGGAGAAGCCAGAACTCGACCGAACCATCGAACGGATGGCCGCCCAATCGGATCCGAATCTAGAAGATTCTCAGAGTAGTGCACATGTATTAATTATTTCTTTTTTAAAGATTAAATTTGTTCATGTTCAGAGCTGTGATTCCCTGGATCCTGCACCCGTAGAACATCAGCAAGGGGATAAGTCAGATCTCGACCGCACCACCGAACGGATGGCCGCCCAGTCGGACCCCAATCTGGAAGATTCTCAAAGCAGTGCACAGGTATTAATTATTTCTTTTTTTTTTAAGATTAAATTTGTTGATGTTCAGAGCTGTGATTCCCTGGATCCTGCACGCTTAGAACATCAGCAAGAGGAGAAGCCAAAGCTCGACCGCACCATCGAACGGATTGCCTCAAAATCGGAAGATTCTCAAAGCAGTGCACAGGTATCAATTCTTTCGATTTTGGATTAGATTGGTTGATGTTCAGAGTTGCGATGAAGCTATGACGACTGCCATCGAGCCGCTGTCGAACGTGGTCCACATATTCAAAGCTGGAAGGTGGGATTTTTCTTCTTGTTGGGGTTGTTTTAGACGGGGTTCTCAAATGACGGGCCGGGACGAGGAATGTTTGGGACGGCCGGGCCGTCGGCCCGGGTATGAAAAATAAAAATTTAAATTTTGTTTAAATCGGTACGATATTTTTTTAAACTGTTTTAAATTACTTAATAATGTTTGTTACTAACATGTACGTCAATATTACTCGTACAAAAAAAATGTCACCGACCGGCACGAACCCTGGTAGTGTGGGTGGCAACCAAAATTTTCCAACTGGCCCGGCCCTTGAGAACCCCGGTTTTAGACGGATTTGTTTAAATTCCACTCAAAATCGATAGCCTTCAAAAGCTAACGTATTTACCCACCCGTGTATCTGCGCGCTTTTTTTTCTGGAAATCCCGTCCGCCGCTTTTTCGCCATTTGGAGGACTAGCTTTTTTGTATTTTAAATTAACTTCGGCGACGCACCGCGGGGTCAATTTTTCTAAAGGCCCCCTGTGTCATTAAAAGTTTCGAAAATTGGCGACGGGCCTTTTTCTTTAACAATTATTGCCAAAAACTTGAAATTGCGACTCTCCTAGCGTCTCTTGACAATGTGTCACTTTTCTTTTTTTTCTAGATTTTTTAAAGTAAATATTTTTGTATTTAAATTTATTTTTTTAGGGCCGCCAACTGGCTGAGCAACGGCGGCTTTATGGACAGGAGTCACGATTCCACTCTGGACAGGGACGATATTCTCTTCCGCGCCGCCGTTGGTGAGTTTTTTTGTTGTTCTCTGTTTTTTTTTTAATGGTTGATGCCAAATCTGCTCACAACGTGCCTATGTTTTGATGTTGCAATTGGAGTAATGCGTACACTATAGGATACTCAGGCGTGTACGCAGCCATTGGGCCAATGTAAATTGTGCGAGGAGTATATTTTAAAATTTATTTTCCCGCGTTCCTCACAGTTTAGAGCAGTCCTGTAATTCTTAGCCTTTTTTAAGAACCTGTGACACTCAAAAATAACCGTTTTGTTCTTAGTTAACCGGGGTTTTCACGGGCCGGGCCAGTTGGTAAATTTTGGTCGGCCCGTTTTCCCTGGACCACCCAGTCAAACTGTCACCCACACGACCAGGATTCGATCCCGGTCGGTGACATTCTTTTTTGTACGACTAATATTGACTTATATGTTAGTAAGAAACATTATTAAGTAATTTAAAAGTTTAAAAAATTATAGTACCGATTTACACACAATTTAAAATTTTTCATAACCGGGCCGTCCCAAATAATCTCTCGGGCCGGCCCGTCATTTGAGAACCCCGATGTTAACGAAATCTTAGCCCCACTTACCCATTTACACCTGTTTTGAAGGAAATTAAACTTCTTGTGAAAACCACTTGTTTCGATTTGGCTGCGTTCACGGCCTGAGTATCCTGCAATACATGCATTACTCTAGTAACGACAGCGAAACATTGGCACTGTGACGAAGTTGTTTTGGAATATTATTTTTATCTTCTCACTTTCAGGCTCTTCGTCGACCTCTAGTATGGAGACTGATAGTGAGGAGTTCAAGAAGCCGGAGGGCCGCATGACCCGTTCGCGCAAATCAATGGCGCCTCAGGTATCGATTATTTTTTTTATTTATTTGTTTTGGTTTTTTAGAAGCCGGCTCCTGCGAGTCCTCCCGACGCTCCTGTGGAGAACATCCCTCCCAAGGTGGTCGTGGAGAAGCCGCCGGCGATGAACTCCTTCTTTCTGCCAAGAGCCAAGAAGACCATGGCTGGAGAAGAGGCCTCCACTGAGACGTCTTCTGAATCCGCGAAGGCCAAGGCGAGCAGGAGGAAGAGTGTGGCACCGAGGAAGGACGCTGGGAAGGAGGTGAGAACAGACTTAAACTTGTCTCCCTTTGGTTCGAAATTCGTTTTCCGACTCTAACTTTCCGCAAAATTGTGGCACCACTGCAGTGTTTCTTTTCAAGCAAAAATGGGGTTGATATACACGGTGTCTGCTTGTTAGCGATAACCCAAATAACGTCATTAGGGTCGTAAAAACCTTTTGCTAAAAGTTTTGGGATCATATCACACTTGGCCAACCTACCGCAGGGGTGTATTTTGCGACAGCCCCCCCCCTCAATTGGAAAAACTTTTCAAATTTTCCGGCGGGTCCCTCCATTTACAAAAATCTGGTAAAAGCCAAATTGCGACACCCCCACCGCCGCGGCTCGCGGAGGTTGGCCAAGTATGGATCATATCGAATTTTGAACGTGTTGTTACGGCAAATATCACCCATGGGTGGGCCATAAGTTTGTAGTTCGATTCTAGTGTATAATTTTCCCCTCTTGGTATAATTTTGACAAGTTAATGAATATCGATTCATTTTCAAGCAAAGTCGATAGATTTCATGCTATCGATCGATGTTTTGGGCCGCCGGCACCCCCTATTGATATAGAAATTTGTAATTACAAACTGTGGCCCACCCCTGATATCACGTTTTGCCAAAGTACAAGAATATTGATGTTTTCTGATAGCAAATTCGCTTCTCAAAACCTTTAACTCATATAGTCTTTGCCAATTTTACTTCTTGGCCGATTCGCAAATGTAACCCTGACGCAGTATTGCGTACGTATCCCAAAACACAGGATTTTCGTACGCAAATTCGCGTCTGGTGTCATTTGCACAGAGCTAAGAGTGAAATTGGGCGAAGTAGCATTGTCGACGACTATACAATAATCGTATTACAATTAGACATTATCAGTGTACAAATTGTAGGTTGATAATCAACTTACATTGCCGAATAATTATTGTTAAAAAGCGCGAATTTTGGTTTTTGTGTGAGTTTCCTTTTGGTTTCATTATGCTGAATGTGCTTTAGAACTTTAGAAGTCAATTTGTTATTTCATTAAATTAGTTCCTTCTGTTGGGGTATATGTTTCCTACTTGCACATTTCATACGCTAAGTGTACACAGTGGAATAAAATTACTATACGGAATTCCCAAAGCTTCACATTATGTCACCCCACCATTTCATTTGCGGTCGTCTACGCGTCCTCAACAACATTGGCTGTGCGTTTCATAGGTGGGCGGGGCTTCCCTCGGAGTGAACGGGAAATTCGGTTGTGGGAAACGGATTTTTGGCCGAGAAGCCGGAAATTTTTCGGTTCGGTAGCATAGGTGGACGTGAGGTGCTTACGGTACCTACGTAATTCAGCGTTTCATTATAAATAATAATAACGAAAAATTAAAGGGGGGCTTCCGTTGACTCTGAGGCACCATTTGGGGACTTACGTATCAAGCCCACCAAACTCGGCTTGTCCAGCTATGTTCGGCAGTGATTTTGCAATATATTTCGTGTTTTTGCCCGATGAAACCACTGGAGTTTCAAATCAGCTGTGCATCCCCCCAGGATCGGCGTGATGTACTGCCCAAATATGGTGCGTTTGATGTTCACAGTTCCTTCGTAATTCGGCATTTATATGAAAATTGTAACGGGCGTATGTTGATATCGTTTAAAGGGATTCGATACATCATATGAGGCTTCAAGCCCCAAACGCCCTGTCAAGCAAGGATTGACGATGTCGCCAAGTTTCTTTCAAATCCAAGCACGTTTTGTAGAAAAAACAACATGTCTTTTTTTTTAACAAGCATTAGTTTCCGTCAGATATTAGTCTTTTTTTCAGAAGAAGCCGAGTCCTCCGCCGGAGCCCAAGCCGAAGGAAACGAAGGTGTCGAAGAAGAAGCCGAGCCCTCCGCCTGAGCCGAAGGAGAAGAAGGTGTCGAACAGGAGGAAGAGCTGCTTCGTCAAGCCACAGGAAGAGGAAGAGACCGACGACATTGTGGAAGTGCCGGTGACGAAGGAGGAAGAGAAGTTGCCGAAGACTCGGAAGAGGAAGAGCGTGTTCGTGGATTCGCGCTCGAAGAAGGCACTGCTCACTTCGGAGGAGGAAGTGGTGGCCGTTGAGGTGGCGGTGAAGGAGCAGGATGACAAGAAGTGGAAGAAGGTCGTCCACTGGAATGGTGAGAGAGAGAGAGAGAGAGAGAGAGAGAGAGAGTGGGGGTAAATAATGAAGCAATAATTTCCAGAACTAGACCACGCCCCCGTCCCGAAGCTGCACCACACGGCGCCGATTCGCCTCTTCGAGCTGGGAGAGACCGAGGTTTGTTGACTTTTATCGCCTTTATCGGGTTTTCCTATGTTCCCTAGTGCATAGTTCTCACGGGCCCGGCCGGGCCGACTAGAAAAAAATCCTCGGCCCGGCCCGCTTCGGCCCGTCCACTCGGGCCACCCAGTCAATCTGTCACCCACACGACCAAGGTTCGATCCCGGTAGGGACACTTTATTTTTGCTAATTTGAAATTAGTGTAATAGAAGTATATTGAAAAGTGTTTCGGGGGTTTAAAAAAAATTGACGTAAGCTGAAATAACGATTTAAAGAATGTTTAATTAGACAAGTTTTCAAACCGGGCCGAAACGGGCCGGGCCGACACTTCTCGACCCGGCCCGTCATCTGAGAACTATGCCCTAGTGTTCCAATGTTTTCTGTATAGCGAGTATCAATAACTACGTGGAGTTTAGTCGCTAATTTTCCGTTTTCAGCACCTTCCCGAGCCCCGCATGCGCATCAAGCTGCCTCGTCCCGTGCCCGTCGTGGCCGGCCCTTTCCCCGCCAACCCCGACGCGCGGCCCCTTCGCCACATGCTCTTCCACCGGAAGACCGACGAGGCGATCGAGGAAATTGTGGAGGAGTAGGTTTTGAACCCCAATTTTTGTTCATTTACTGCTTTTTCGCCCCATTGCGGTTTTTTGACGCTTAAACCGATAGCTGGACGAGCAGTGTTTGGGGGTTGTATGCGTAAGCCCCCCAAATGGTGCCTCGGAGGCAAGGTAAGCCCCCCTTTAGTTTTTTGTTACCGTTTTCAACCAAACGCCGAACTACGTAGGTACCCCGAACACCTCACGTCTGCTATGCTTGAAACGTCTTATCGTTTTCCGTACCTTCACGGGTGTCTTCGTAAATAGTTCTATCAAAAATTGGCCGATTTTCAGGATGGACGATGAGCAGAGGCGGTGGTTCGACCGGCTGAAGACCTGTGACCCGAGCGCGCCGTGGACTGAGGCTTTCTGCCCCAAGGAGAGCTCCTCGTGGCTGGGGAATCCGGAGGTCGCCCGACAGACGAGGGATTTCGTCGCCAGGTGGAAGAAACGCGTCGTCAGAGAGGGTTAGATTCCGTTTTCTTGATAATTGGCTTTTTCCTCAGAATCCGAAGCGAAGAAGAAGGAGGGTAGGAAGAAAAAGGCGCACTCGGACGACTCGGACTACGAGGAGGAGGACAGTCCCATCTACGAGAATCCGCTGATTCTCTGCGGCCCCACCGGCAGTGGCAAAACGGCCCTGGTTCGTTTTTACAACATTTCCCAATAGTTTTGTCGAATTACGGACGGTTTTTGGTCACACGACACATTTGAATACGGCATATTCGGCCACCTTGATCGATTTGTTTCACAGCTTTTGGCGAATTTTCTGTTTGAGTAATTAAAATGGTCCCATTTGTCATGAAAGTGTGATTTTGAATTGCTATCGTTTGATCTAAAATATTGTACGCAATACAAGAAAACTTTGGAATTCCAGAAAACCCAGGTTTTACGATGACTATATTATGCGTTTTTCAGATCGCAAGTGTTGCCTCCGAGCTGAACATGAAGATTCTGGAAGTGCAGCCGGGAGACAAGAGGAATGGAGCGTCGCTGAGGCAGAAACTCGCCGGTGCTGGACAATCCCACCTGGTTGGTGTTTTGGTCCTTGTATTTTTATTATTGAACGAGCGCTGTGGCCTTTTTCGGGATTTTTCTCGAGCGCTGTGGCCTTTTTCGGGATTTTGTTGGAGCGCTGTTGTCTTTATCGTGATTTTACTCGAGCGCTGTGGCTTTTTTTTGGGATTTTACTCGAGCGCTGTGGCCTTTTTCGGGATTCTGCTGGAGCGCTGTTGTCTTTATCGTGATTTTACTCGAGCGCTGTGGCTTTTTTTAACGCTCAGTGGATTTGTACTGTAATGAAATTTTAATGTTACCCTGTGCGGCCTGATTTCCCCCCCCCCCCCAAGTTTCCCTAATATCCATCTTTCCAGGTCCAAGCCGGCCCTTCGATCGCCTCGTTCTTCGGTGGAAAGAAGCCGGCCGCTCCCGCCTCCGACCCCTCGCCGAAACAGAAAATGCAGACTCTCATCGTCGTCGAGCACGTGAGTCACTTTAATTTTTTCCGGCTGCCGTCCCGCTTAGTTTTAATATTTCTCTGTTTAATTGTTTCTGCTTCAGGTGGATGTGCACTTCCCCGACGAGGACAAGGACTTCTGGTCGGCGCTGAAAGACCTCGCCGCGGAGGCCAAAGTGCCCGTCATCTGGACGTGTGAGAGGTTCCCGGCAGCGGAGCTGCGCCGCGAGCCGGCCTACGACAACTGGTGCCAGCAGTCCCTTCACTACAACTCGGTCGCCACCGTGGCTGGATACGTCAGGGTGAGTACTGTGACCCAAGAAATCTCACGAGCCGGCCCGGCCCGAGGATTACGCGTGGTGCCCACCTCATCAATATAGCAATTTATTGAAACCTTAATCTAAAAAGTTTTTTTTACCTATATTTGTTATAAAACCAGCATAGTACCACAAAAACATTTTTTTTCAATTGTGACTCCCCGTGGAATTGTCCGAGCTCTCTTTTTTAATATAAAACATAGTAAAACCGTAGAGAAATGTTTTTTTTTCAGTCACCTGGGAAAATTTTAAATTGAGGCACGGAGAAAACTTCAATTTTGTTTTTATTCTCTGAGATCAAATTTTACAAATCATAGATAATTTGTTTTCTGATTTTTGGACTTTTTACAATTATCTGTTAAAGAAAGTAAAGATTTTTTGGGCAAAATGGATTCTAAAGTAAAAGGTTTGTATTCTGATTTTTTGGGCTTTTTACAATTATCTGTTGTATTGCCAAAAAAACTTCATTTTTGGGTTTAGTTGAGAGAAGCCTACCTTATTTAATCCCTATTTGAATTTTTTTCCTAGTTCCTCACTTTCAGTGCTGCCTCCTCGCGGCCAAGCGGGTGGACATCGCCTGGGAAGACCTGAAGGCTTTCGTCCAGGCCTACAACTGCGACCTTCGCGCCATTCTCGCCAATCTGCAGATCCAGCTCGCCTCCGCTCACGTGAGTTATTCTACAAACTTTTAATAATTATGGTAATTTTTATAGGAAAACTCCATCTTCTTCCCTCCGATGAGACGCCCTTCGCCTGCCAGGGCCAATGCTCAAGAGTCGTTGGCCGGCTACCGTACGCAGCAGGAGGCTCTCGCAGCGAAGAGGCTACAGTACCAGGCGATTGTCAGAGCGGTGGAGCAGGAGAGAGAGGTAGGGGATTGAGAAGGGGAGTTATGTTAGTCATGAGTCATCGAAATTAAAGAAGAACTTTTTAAAATATCATTCATTTAACGACTCGAGATATTGTTGATCGGCCATGCCCCTTAATCGCGGCTGGACCCTACACATGCAAATATTCCTAATTAACGCATTAATCAGTCACTTTTTTCAAAAAATGGATATGTTTTTCGTGATCTCCGAGTACGGAAACCCCAGTAGGCGGAAAATGGGGAGAGGTTCACGGCAAATAAGCCCAGGGAAAAAACTGGACCCGAAAATGACCGTTTTATATTGGAAACCCCCGATTTCCGGTCCGGATTTCAAAGTGGCCTTAGAAAAAGCTATAAAAACCCCCCATTTTCCGGCTACTGGGGTTTTCGTACTCTGATATCACGAAAAAAAAGTGTTCTTTTTTCATGAAAATGTCTCAAAATTCCGCTATGATGACATGTGTTTGCCAAAATTGAATGTGATGGTCCCGCCAGAATTATTCCAGAAAATTATATCTGGTTTTACTGAAAATGAAAAATTATGGTACAAGGACCCAAATAGCAGATTGATACGCAATTTGGGTCAACTAGGTCAAGGCACCCTAACGCCTTATGGCCCTAACCCTTAACCCATACCCCACTTTTGCAATTGACTCAATTGACGTGTTCCATACGTCAGATGTGTTTTCACATTTATTGAATTTTATATTGGCTAAAATAGGACAATTTTTAGGGGAGGCGCGCATCAATTTGGGGCCTTTTTGGGGGGTGGGGGTGGTGCGCATAGGGGGTCCTGGACCACTCAGTTTATGGTATGGTCATTACGTTCCGTGTACGCCTGCTTTACCTCCTCATTTCAGGCCAAGTACTGTCAGCAGAGGGCCATGATCCAGGGGCAGGCAAGGCTCAACGACGCTCGGAGCTCCATGGGGATTCTGGAGCCGTTCCGCGGGCTGGCGATTAGCACCGTGCCCTACCTGGTGCAGATGGACGCGGCGGAGAGGCTGAGGGCTCAAAACAGCAGGAGGTGAGAATTTACTTTTGAGGTCACTTTCGTTTCAACCTAACATGGTGATGGGTTAGTCGCAATTTTTTTTAAAAATTATTTCGGACCGGCCTGTGAAAGGTGGTCTATCTTTGTTCAAACTCAATTTTTTTTTGGATCTGAAAAAATAATGTGTAAACCGTAAAAAACCATTTGCGCGTTGTTTGGTGTTTTCAAACAGGAGAGCCCGCATTCCGGACCAGCCTAACGGGCCCCGGGATCTTCTGCCAACAGTTTTCAAGTGTTTGCAAGTTTGACAACTTTAAACAATGGGCAAATGGTTTATCTTTCATATCCTTTTTTCAAAACAAAAAAGTTGAGTTTGAACAAGCGGGGTTCTCAAATGACGGGCCGGTCCTAGAGATTTTTTTTTTGACGGCCCGGCGCGGCGGCACGTTTTTGAAAATAAAAAATTTTAATTTTTGTTTAATCGGTACAGTAATTTTTAAACTGTTTTAAATACCGTAATAGTGTTTGTTACTAACATATAAGTCAATATTAGTCATACAAAAATGAATGTCACCGACCGGGATCGAACCTTGGTCGTGTGGGTGGCAATCCGACTGGGTGGTCCGACGTAAACGCCGGGCGACCAAAATTTTCCAGCCCGGCCCGTGAGAATTCCGCAATATAGGATACAAGCCGTGTACACAGCCGAATAGGCCGAAGTAGATTTAGCGAGAAGTATATTTCGAATTAGTTCACATTTTTTTAAATTACCCCCCCCCCTCCCCATCGGAGTTTTGCCATGGATGTCCCTAATTAACCCTCTTTTTATCCAGGTACCAGCATTACTTCAACATCGTCCACGGACGCCACAACAACAGGCAGATCGACGCAGACGGGCGGCTCATTCCCATCGTCAGGCAGTTCTCCATGCCCCAGTAGTACAGTAGTCATTCTAGTACCATAACCCCATATCCATGTCCCCGTTAATCTCGAGATCTCGCGGTTATGTGTTTTTCCTTTCGAACGGGTATTTATAGGAGCATCAAGGTGATAAATATATTTCCAGAATTTTTGTAATGTGAATTTATTACTAAAAACCATTCATCACAACAAATACAACGAAAAAAGTTGTCAATCCCACGTGTACTCGATTTTCTTGCCTACTTTGCATTCCTTAATCGTCATAATACTAACTCCACTTTCATAACTAAGCCCAACATGCAAAAAAGTCAAAGAATCGTTTTTTCGATTACTAATCCAATTTAAGTCATGATTAGATCCATTCGTGAAACAAAGAAGATTCCAAAATCCAAGTTTTCTCCACCAATCGGCCCAAGCGTAGCCGAAGCTTCTATTCTTCATTAGCATAATAAATGATCGGATGGAGAAAAGTGCGAGTCAATTCGAACATGAATTCATGGCCGAATGACAAGTTTCCTTCTAGCCAACACTGAAATTTTAATAACAAAATCTTTTTTTTTTAAATTAACATACCTCAAGTTGTTCAAGCATTTGTTCCGCTGTTACACTAACTTTTTTTGATCGATATAAACCTAAATTAATCGATAAATATTTTTATGGGCACTGTTTTCAATTATTTATGGACCATTTTTTGAATGTTTTATAAAAACGAATTTCCCCCAATGACTATGGTCGTCGCCAATGTTACTTCGCCCAAATTCGCTCTTAGCTCTGTGTAAATGATACCAAACGCGAATTTGCGTACAAAAATCCTGTGTTTTAGGATACGTACGCAATACTGCGTCAAGGTTACATTTGCGAATCGGCCAAGAAGTAAAATTGGCAAAGACTATATTTTTTGAGCAATATTTTCCGTGATTGCTGGACATTTTTTTTGTTGCAATGACATCTTCAGACCAACGCCGTCGTTTTCCGTCAAATTTTTTCTACCCTCTCTGTCAATACAGTCTGTTTTGGTTAGCTTACTTTCAACATTTTCGATCAAACGCCGTTTTTCTGCGTCTTCGGTTTGAGTAAGCTATTTTGGATGTGCGAAGAGAAATATGTTTTAAAGGGGAATTCCCCACTATAATTAGGTCCCAGTACGCAATTTGGCGCCACACAGAATATTTTTTTGCTAATCTATTTTCAGCTAGCCGCACATATAACTCTCAGTAACCGTTTTGTCACAAAGTTGTCAAGCAAACGTCGTTTTGCGTACTAGAACCAGCTTGAAACACGAGACGTAATCGCTGTAATTCATATTTTTGCTGCAATTTTTTTTTAGAATTTATTGTGATTTCTTTGTTTTATGAGAATCTCATGGCCGCACAACATTGTCCAAAGAAAACGGTAGCATTTACGGAAAATAAATGCAGCCTCGATTAATTACCTCAGGAATCCATATTTATCTGGAATCTAAAACAGGGTCAACTTTAGTAGTTGATCACACTTGCACTAGCTTAGGTATGAAACGTGGTTTGGCTTGTGGCACGATGGCATCTTCCCGCGATTTTTCTTCAATGTCACCTGGAATATTTGATGGAAAAATCGTCGTAATATCGCAGTTTCATAGACAAATAATTAACGCTAATTTAGGCTAATACCCCTATGGGACATGGCACGCCGTGCCCATTATGAGTAAATCCGCAAGTGGGGTCCAATGGGAGCCATCTTCCTACGTGACGCGACCGCTCGCGGCTGGTCCCGCCACGATATGCCTGGATGTCAAGTTGGCAGTCATCCAAGTCAGGATTTGTTCTTTTAAATTTTTACAATACCAGGCCTGGCTCGGGGCTAACTTTAAGTCCAGGGTAATCGTGTCGGGACCGGCCACACAGTCTGGCAGACGGCTTCCGTTTACTTTTACTTGTGCGCTGAACTTACCGTGATGGGTGTTCGTGGCCATTAAAGAAAATGGCAAATATTACTTCAATGAAGATATACATTTATAATTGGATTAAGAGTTGTTTCCCTGTTGATCAACTGTGATTTGCTTAGTTTTACAGATACATCATTCCTTAAAAAAAGTTGAACCGACATTGTATAATTGCAGAGTCACTCAAATAAACGTTGAAAATAGGCGTTTTTTGGGTGTGGTATTTTTTTTTAAAAATATTTTTTAGTTTTTTTTGCTGATTTTTTTGTTGTTATGAAAACTGTATGTGCTTATAAACACACAGAATATCGCAAACCAAATGAAACTGCAAGTTGAAACATTGAAGTTTTCCAAATTTCAATTTTTGAAAAAAAACTGGATTTTTAGGTTTCATTGCGTTTTTAAAGCCAAAACAAATTAAACGAAAATGTGCGATTGCATATTTTCTCAAATCAACGTTGAAAACAGGGGTTTTAGGTCTGGTTTTTTTAATATTCGCTTTTTGCAGTTTCAATTTTAAGAAAAGTTTCAAACCATATGCAACTGCTTTTGGGAAATATTGCATTTTTGGGTTTTAAAAAAGCCAATTTTTCATTTACGCACAAATTTTAAAAAATACTTTCCAAATTTGCGGAATTCAGTTATGTCTTTCTATACAATTGTTAATTAAAAATCAAATTACAGAATTACAAACACTACTTTATTCAACACCAACCATACTACAGAGAAATTTCAATTGAAACACGTTAAAAATGAATTAGGTTATTCAAAAAAGGTTTGAAATTTATAATAAAAACAAACATAAATGCTTAATTGGAGTTAGGTAAAAATAGTTGGATGAAAACATTTTTCGTCTCACGGTAAGTTACGTACTGCGATAGAAAGATAGTTAGGAGAGCAGAGACGCAGAAAAACAAAATTTGATCAAAAATGAAATTTGAGATTTTTTGAAAACTATAAGCTACAGGCTTGCAGTGAAACCTCCATAACAATCTCATTTTCGTTTTCGTTGCAAGATATAATTAATGTTTGAAAAGGGCTTTGACTTTTTCGAAAAATGAATATTTTGTCGTTTATCGATTTCCACTGAAGGTTTGTGAATTTCGTTTGAGCAACTTTTTCTTTGAGGTTCTTGGGTGGACTGATCTGTTTCAGCACCAATTTGTTAGGAAAAATGAATTCTTCAGTACTCCAAAGCTGAAAACATCAAACTAATTCTTTGAAGAAAAAGAAAGATTTACCTTAATCTTTTCGATTAAAAAGCCTAACTCGAGAGAACAAAACGATTCCAGTTGGATGAGCTTTCCTTTGAAAGCGAGGATATCCTCGAGTTCCAAGAAGTAGGCTTCTTTTATTAGGACCTAAAAATGTAAGATAAAAATGAGAGAGGGAAAAGAGAGAGAGAGAGAGAGAGAGACAGAGACAGAGACAGAGACAGATACAGAGACAGAGCCAGAGAAAGAGACAGAGACAGAGACAGAGACAGAGACAGAGACAGAGACAGAGACAGAGACAGAGACAGAGAGACAGAGACAGATAGACACAGAGACAGAGACAGAGACAGAGACAGAGACAGAGACAGAGACAGAGACAGAGACAGATACAGAGACATAGCCAGAGAAAGAGACAGAGACAGAGACAGAGACAGATACAGAGACAGAGCCAGAGAAAGAGACAGAGACAGAGACAGAGACAGAGACAGAGACAGAGACAGAGACAGAGACAGAGACAGAGACAGAGACAGAGACAGAGACAGAGACAGAGACAGAGACAGAGACAGAGCCAGAGAAAGAGACAGAGACAGAGACAGAGACAGAGACAGAGACAGAGACAGAGACAGAGACAGAGAGACAGAGAGACAGAGACAGAGACAGAGACAGAGACAGAGACGCAGAGACGCAGAGACACAGAGACGCAGAGACATTTCGAAAAATAATAAAACTAACAGAATCAACTTTTTCATAATTATACGGAATTGTGTTATCCAAGTACGATACGTCATCAATTGTTAGTGTTTCAAGATGAAATCCCTAAAACTGGTTTTGTAACAATATTTTGTAAACATTTTAAAAACTAACAGTCTTGGCTACTAGGCGATTGTACAAATTCATCGGAAACTCCCTTTGATCTTCAAAAATTAGATGTTTCATCTTTTTTAATTTTTTAAGTACAAACTCTGATATTATGTCGGTAGGAGTTCCCTAAAATAATTTTGTAAAACTTTGTAACGTGTTTTAATTACCGAAATATGTAAAGACTCCGGTTCAAACCATGAGACACGGGTGACG